>JAXQQM020085339.1:0-29172 GCA_034641835.2 Pinus albicaulis | reverse complement strand
TAACATAAATGAATACAAGTACCTCGGGATCGATTTCAACGACAAGCTTAATTGGGAGGATTGCAGAAAGAAAAGAATTTTAGGAGGGTGGAAAGCATTATATGCACTTCAAAATAGATGTAGAGAGGCAGAGTTATGGGATTGGAACACGATCAAAGTACTTTTTGGACTCCTAGTTTGTCCAATGATATTATATGGGTGTGAATTGTGGGCTAGCAGCATCTCTGTTTCAAAATGGAAACTTTAATTAAGAAAATCCAAAACGCTTGATGTGAGCAAGTTCAAATAAATTTTGGTTTCCTTGGAATAATGTTGGGTGAAGCAGGGAGCAACTCTCATCGAAGCAATTGCTATGGTGTGTCTCATAAAGTACCTAAAAAAATTTGAGCAAATGGGAGTAGGTAGATAACCTATAATTATCTTCAATGAAGGCATGAGTGAAAGATAGAAAGCACAGATGAGACAAAACAACAAATGGATGCAAAAATGGAATATTTATATCAACATTTGTCCCACAAATAACAAGGAGTTAAAGAATTTTGTTATGGAGAAGTTTTGTAAGTGTATATGGGGAAAATAGTTGGGTAGAAAGAAGTATTATGTTTAGGAATTTAACCCCACTTGTGATCTCCAACAAAAAGAGTACATTGGAGCTAGCATTCCATGGAGAACAAAGATTCTTATTGCTCAGTTAAGAACTATCTAGCATCAACTTCGGTGCGAAACAGATCAGTGGAAAATACCTAAAGAAGCTTGAGAAGAACGAGTGTGTACTTTTTTTACTTCTAGGGCAATGAAATTAGAAAAACATTTCATTTTGGAATTTGATGTTTTCAAAGACATCAACGACAATTACAACACTATGTTAATATTGGTTCCTTGGCATTGTCTTTTCAATGACGACACTGTTAGAAGATTGGGTTAGCACATCATTAATTTGAGTAAAAAAATGATTTAATTACAAAAGACGAAAAGCAAAGACGCTGATAATCACATAGACTATTTTTAATCTCGTAGACATTAAAATTTCTTTCATTCATTCATAAAAATGCAAATATCATTTTCAATATCCATAGGACTCTTACTCAAAAAACTCTCCCTCCCCACACCATAAGGTATAATCACCACACATCGATATTCCAGTCTTAGTTATTTGTGCGGAGGCCTTAAAGCGATTCCTTACCAAAAAATAAATAAAAACACTACTATGATCAAAACTATATTCCTGATGAAAAAATTGTATAAAAATTATACGATTTTATTTTTTTATTTTTATATTTTTAAATTACACTAAATTGGGTCTTCTCAAAATTTGGAAAATTGCATATTCAACGTTGAAGGCGTTTATTATGAGGTTCCTGGTGGGCAAACACTATTCTCCCCCCAATCAAAACACTTTCCCTAATCGCCCTTCAGCAGAATTGTACTTTGACAAGTGGTGCAGTCACTCATTGCCTCCACTGTTGCATCGCCGCCTCCACCAGCTGCGCCTGAATGATTTTGTTTGGTAATAACGAAGCGGCTAGATCTTTGCCCAATTATTACCTGAGTCAGCATCCGCCCGCCTACGTAATTGCGCCCCGGATCTCAGTTTGTAAGATCAAAACCCACCAACATATCCAGCGGAAGGCAGGAGATAGGATAAGGGAAGCGGAGGAAGGGCAAAGGTTTAGGAAGGTATGGTTGCGGTGGGGGTTTGGGTAGTTGTGGAAGGGTGTCACATCAATAAAGGGAGGCTCGTAGTGGAAATTGAAGCCTCTTTAAACTGCGAAAATTCCATAGGCAAGTTGGGAGGCTTTGTGGTTACTCTATGCAGTTTCAGCTAAAAAAAGCGGTGGAGAAATCACATAAGTGGATCCACTTTCGAGCCCTGCAGACTCGGAATGTCAGGGAGATAATGCAACAACAAATCAATGGTCTACAAGGGCAGTTAGAGGAACCTGATCGATGTTGGGTGCAATGGAGAAGAGGCTCTGGAAAATGCATCGGATTTCATGAGGTACATTGGGAAAAATGTTGAATTTCGTCCATTGATGGACATGGGCATACCGTCACAACTTGCTGCTGATGGAATTCTTAGATTTATTTCTTCGATTAGAGGCAGAGGTAGGGCGATGGGAGCACCCAGATTCTTCAATTTTCTCTCTATTTTTTCTGATGGGAGGGTCTTATGTATTAAAGGCAACAATACCTCCAATGGCAATGTTAATCAATATGCTTTCGCTTTTCTTGAGGCACTTCCACCCAATGCTTTGTTCTTGAGAGGACACACACTTATATCTGAAAATAGTTACGATTTCGTCAATCTGTGCCATTCTTTCATGAATTTTGTGCCCTTTTTTTATTGGAAAACTGAGAGTCAATGCTCCATTGCCAGCAGAATCATGCTTTTTCAATTGGGGTGTCTACAATTGGGCATCGACGACTGGATCAGAAGAATTCTGGAGGAAACTGGTTTGAGCCTAGAGATCGAAACTCTGAGCCATGATGGACGAGTTGTTTGCTTCGAAAAATCTGTTGTGAATTGCATGGGACTACTCTGCACTCTAGCATTGTGTTATCACAATAAACCTAATCCTAGTTCACAACCCCGACTGTCAGAAGAATCCCACCTACTTTATGCTGGAACTATATAATTAAGAAGAAATCCCCACCTTATGCCAAACAATCGATGCGTCCAGACCCTTCCTTCCACTTTTCATTTGACTTTTCATTCGAACTAACGCTCTGATGGAATTCTTGCATTCACCTCGGCTTAGAGATCTTGGATGGAGATGGACCACCCCTTCATAAATGTAATTACGCTTTGTTGGAAGATAGGGGGAAGGATGTAACGTCCTTTTCGGAACCAAGGGATTCGAACCCTTGTTCTAGATCCTTCAATAGGCATCTAGAATTCCAACATGTTGGCGCTGGTTTTCCTCCTCTTATGGGACCTTTCACATTCTTGACCCACCACAACATATTCTCTTCCTCCGACTTTCCCTTTTTGTCGAGTAGCATAACACAACTAGTGGTTGTCCCTCCCAAAGAGAGTTGCACTGACACTGGTTCTTCGAAGACTAACAAACCACGACCATCTAAGAATTTTAGTGAGGGGAGCAGTACTTTCAAAGGAATCTCAACGAAGGGATATTTTGGGAAGATAGTGCAAAAGGGTCTGGAAAAATTGCGTACAACAATGATTGGATGGAACAAAAACCTTGATTTGTGATGCCAAATATACCAGTTGAAATTTCAACCTATGTTATGGAATTACTAGTCAGTCCTTGCACTCCCATCCTTATAGATATTGCTGCCAGGAAGAAACATAAATCTTTCCAAAATGGATTTGGAAGAAGCCTATAATGCTACGTTTATTCATTCGAGAATCAAATCTTGTTTGATTGCAATGGAGCAAATGGTCATAGTTTCTCGCAAGGGCCGAGTAATTTTTGGTTCTATGGCTTGAAGACTGCTTGATGTATGAAAGGGTTGTTTAGTAGCTATTACCAAGGTATAAATATTTAATGTGTAGATGAATTGAACCTTATTTACCATGTAGATTAATTGAATGTAACGGAAGTTGTTTAGGATCTTGAGTTCAAACAAGAAATATGCAGCCAATATTTCAATGATGAACCTGATTTGTCTGGTATTAGTTTTTTTTGTTCAATGATGACCTTTTATGGAGGCGAATCAAGAATGGGAGAAAAACATTCATTATGAATGCACAATATGGAAAATTTATCCACTAAAAGAAAACTAGAAACCATGGGTTTGACATAGACCTTAACAATTTAGTTTTACAAAATAGATCAACCCATAAATTATAAGGAATTCTTGCACATGCAACCAATTTTTAAACAAATATTACCGTCTTCATGAGGAAATTCATTCCTTGTATCTTTTCCCAAGTTTTGGGACACAAAGACCCTAGACAGAATCAAACTAGATGGAATGCAAACACAACACAATTCGCTTTAAATACTTATGTATTTTAGGCTTCTGCATTATTAAAACTCTATCACAATGAATTATTCTTTTTCTTCTAGCTAACTTGAATGGATATGAATGTTAAATTTTTAAACAATAGTAAACTGAGTTGTACTCCTAATCAAAAGCCTATGTGACTAAAATTACTTTAACTTACCAAAACTTCAAGTACAGGATTGCTAAATCTGAAAACATAACTCTGAAATATGAACAAAAGCTACAAAATTGCAGTAACCAATCACATCACTTATTATTAATTCAAAAGAAGAAATAATTACACAGCTTGCTAATCACTCGATCAAAACAAAATTGAATGCCACTCAACCATTCTGCATTCTTTTATATAGATTAAGGCAAGGATTTTACAAAACAAACTTCCTAAGTTTAGAAGAAAAACCCAAAACTTGGAGCTGCCTTTTCAATGTCTTCTTCCACTGATCAAGAAGACAACATTGAAGATAATAATTATGATCCTACCGAATCTGAGGTTTGTTGCATTTTCTTTGATCAATTGTGTACCATTGATGTTTAGGAGTGTGGGCATCGAATGTGTGCCCTCTGCACTCTAGCACTATGTTGTCACAATAAACCTAATCCTACCACATCATATTCTCCTCCTCTAGCTTGCCCTTTCTGTCGCAGTAGCATAGCAGAACTAGTGGTTGTCCCTCCCAAAGAGAGTTGCACTGACACTGATTCTTCAGAGACTAACAACCCACGAAAATCTAAGAGTTTCAGTGAGGGGAGCAACAACAGTTTCAAAGGAATATCAGCCAAGGGATCTTTTGGAAGATAAGTGGAAAAGGGGATGGAAAAATTGAGGACAACAGTGATTGGATGGAACATAAACCTTGATTTGTGATGCCAAATATACTATTTGAAATTTCAACCTATGTTATGGCATTACTAGCCAGTCCTTGCACTCCCATCCTTAAAGATATTGCCGCGAGGATGAAACATAATTCTTTCCAAAATGGATTTGGAAGCCTATAATGCTACCTTTATTCATTCAAGAATCAGAGGGAATTTCTCAGCTCTATAACTTGTAGTTTGCAATAGTTCAAGAATGTGTAGGAATCGCGTTGGAGCTTATCCATTCCAGAACTAATATATCTATTGTTGCTCTCAGTGTATTTTAGTAGAGGACTATTTACAGATTTGCTTCTTCAATTGGGCATTTCTAAGTAAAATATTGGTTTGTAACGACATTGTTCAAAATTAATAGGTTATCCCATGTGTTTCAGATATCGAAACCTTATATTGCCATGATTTCCCTGCAATTTGGGTATGCGGGTATGAATATTATGACTAAGGTTTCTCACAATGGAGGAATGAGTCACTGTGTTCTAGACATGCCATTGCTACGATTTCCATGGCTCCTTTTGCCTTTTTTTGTTGAAAGGTATGATAAAGTATTGTTTAATATTTTCATTTTTTTTAATGGAAAGTAAATATTGATGTTAATCGTGAAGGGAATACAAAATGCTAGGTCTAAACTTCTATATTTATAAATTTTTGAGGTCTGTATTTTGTTTCTTTCGTCATCTCATGTTGAGGTTTGTACTTTGTTTCCTTGTTGTTTTTTTATTTGAAAAGTTTTGCGTTAAAAATAGATTTACAATGCTTTATGGTTGTCACATTGTGGTAATAATGTAATTACAATATAATGACATTAATATTTTATTTAGGTTTTTTATATCTACAATTTAGCTTTTCTAATAATTTTGGAATTTGAATCACAGGAGAAAAATGAAATATTTCAATTAATTTATTAAATTCAAAAATCTAAAATCCAAATAAGAATCACTTACTTTCACTAGCCTTTTTGAATTCTAATTCTGCCTTTTCAGTATAGGTTGTACTTTCATCTTAACATTGCATTATAGGAAGGTGCGACCCAAACTCACTTTTTTGACTTTCTGCCTCATATTCGCGCTGGCCTTGTAAGGGTGGGTAATTTTAGTATTGTTTACTTCTCATTGCAGCTAGAGATATATTGTAGTGAAGACTAAAAGTTGAATTTCGGTGTATGCATACAGGCTTGTATTTGATCAAAATGTCTATTATGCTGGTCTGAAACTCACCACTCCCACTTTTTCCTATGCACTAAGTAATACACTCTCTGCCATGACTTTTGTAATGGCAATTTTGTTTAGATGACTGCATTGTTCTTACTATATTTCTTTATTACCTTTTTCTCATAGGAATGTTGTGAAACACTATTACAAATTTAAGTGATTATGTTTAATATGTTTTTATAAAATATATTGAGTTTTGGATCGATGGTAAATGGATTAGTGAGTTGAAGAAAGATGGTGAATGAATATATAGTTAAATTATGATAAATCATCAATTCAAATTTGTTATAGATTAATGGACTAAAAATATATATTTTAGCACCAAAAAAAAATAAAAATTTTTAAGAAAAAAACAAAATTTACCCATCTAAATTTTTCTTCAAATAATTTCAGGGTTCCTATATTCTATTCTAATTACTTATATATTTGTATGTTACAAAATGAAAATATTGAGTATGAAACAAGTACGTAACCAGGCAAAGATACCAGGAACCCTACTATCAGTTGGTGGAGCAATGTTGATGAAATTGTACACAGGTCTCGTTGTTCACTTGTTTTAGTCTCCACATCCACACCAACCTCAACATAACAAATATGTAAATTCTACCTCATTTGTCGCTGGTAAAGACTGGGTTAAGGGCTCTCTCTTGATTAATTGCCTCATGCCTTGCTTGGGCAATATTTTTCATTCTCAAGGTGGTTACCATGTTCATGCATAATTGAAATTGTTTCATGTTTCTATTGAGATGTAGTAATTCAAATAAACAAGTACACTCAATTTAAAATTTTCCAAAATAATATTTATTTGTCATTTATTTTGAAGATTGTTGTGCTGAAAGGTGGATGAGATCTATTTTATGGTGATAATTTAGAGCTATTAAATTTGACAAAGATAGTCCAAAGAAGAAACTTAACCCTAGCATTTCACTAATTCACATGTGCATGCTTTTGTTGCAAAGAAATATTCAGCTCAACTTTCACTTACCACCTTAAACAACTTCCTGGGAACCTTGCAGTCAGCGAAATTGAAGTCAGCTACATTGACTCTGGTTGTTGAACACAAGCCTTTTGTATGTGTTGTAGGATGGGACATGAACCTTCTAACTGTAGTTTACTATGTATATCTTCCAGTTGCGTGTGAACTAAGTAGTTTCATGATTTGGTTTACCGAAAAATGAAAAACTACTGGAATACTGATAATTTGATTGCAAATTTAAAATAGGTAGGGAGTTTTCACCTCTGGAATTGCATATTATCTACAAGGTCTGTGCATGGAATTAAAAGGACCTGTCACGAACTCCATTATTCTGGGCTCCATTATTTTGCTGAGACCATATATTTGGGAAGGTGAAATGCCACATTGAAAATTATACTATAGACTCAGGAGACTGAATTTTTTTTGTATGCATGAATATAGAAACATGCAAGTAATATTGATTTATAACCTTCTTATGCAGTGTGCTGGGAGCAATTCTGATTGTAGTGGGTTTGTATGTTGTGTTGTGGGGAAAAGTCAAGGATCACAAAATACCAATTGGGAAAAAACAATCTGCAAGTGATTCCTACAATAGTTGTCAAGGCCAATGATGACACTGAAGATGCTTACAACAAAATGACAGAAGTTATAAAAGGTGTTGAGGAGAATGAAGAGACTGAGTCCAAAAATTTAGGATCTCGGCGATTCCATGTATAGAAAAAAGCAGAGAATGCCATAATATCAATATGTTATTGCAGAATACAATCAAAGCATCTGACAAGGCATTTACTTAATTGTCGATTCTTTAGCATAATTATGGTCTTAGTATGATGGTTGTTCTTCATCAGTATAATCGATTAAGTATAGATCTCTCGAAGGGCACATCCTCATGTGCAAATACTTGTAAAAGTAATTTCCACTTTTATCATGAACTCCTAATCAAGGATTCATGCATTTAGCTTCAATGTTTAGGCTCCTCATAAATCATGGATTTCTCTGTGATTTAATTTTAATTTTTATAAGATTTGAGATTTTTTATCTTTTTTATAAACATAAAACCATACTAATTTTAATTTAAAAGTCAATATAACTATTTTATTATTTTTAATAATAGACTTTATTAGAATTTAATTCTAAATTTTATTGAGATAGTTGTTTTTAATGTATATTAATTAATTATTTATATTTAAGGAAAAGCAAAATATTTTAATAATTATTTTAAATAATTTGTTGGAATTAAACGAATAGATTTTGATTTAGGTAAGAAGAAGAAGAAAAAAACTTTGGGAAATTAATATTTTGTTCTAGGTTGAAACAATATAAATTTTTAATTAATTAGAATCAAGTTTAAATATTTTTTATATAACAAAGAGATAGGTTATAAGCTATTTTTTATATAACAAGGAAATAGGTTATATTATATGATCATTATAAAAAAGTTATTACTTTATAATTTTGAAAATAGTGGGTAGTAAAAAGAAAAATCAAAATCAAAAAAGATTTGAAGCTCAAGATTTAAAGAAATTATTATGTGAAATTTGATTTAGAAAAATCACTGGTAAAAGGAAAAAACCTCTAACAATTAAACTACTACTCAATCTACCAAAATCTATAATTGAATCATGATTCCTAATTATTTATGTCACTGAAAATGAGTGTTATGGAAACCATTCCCCTAAAATAATTGTTTATCAAAGATCTTAAAGAAATGTTAGAGCTTTATTTATTTCGAAAAAGGCTCAAAGAAATCAAAAAGTTGTCTTTTATTTAGTATTGATGTTTAATAATGACATGGTTTCATTATCTGAAGTTTTTGCTTTAAATTTAATTATTGACATTTTTTATATAAAAAATTGCAGAGTATTGGCGTTCTCTTGATATGGAATTTTGATCCCACTTTACTCTTCTTTAGCATTCTCTTGATATGGGATTTTGTTGCCACTATACTCTCCTACACCTTTGAATCACTTAGCTTGTACACAAACTAGCCTTCACTATTATTTACTCGTTTTAGAGATGTTTTAAACTCAATTTCTAGCTGTTTCAAGTGCTCACTTTGAATGCAACCTACTGAAAATAAAAGAGTGTCAAATCTTGTATATGAATTTTTGGACTACTGAACACTTAGTTGGATGATTGGCCAACTTGATATTATATAGAACTTTAATCATGGTAATTGGTTACAAACACTTGAATTGTGTGCAATCTACTTTTTGTACCTTTTCATTACTCTGTAAATTTTAATGTGACCTCCTCTCTATAGATATAGTCATGGTATACAATGGCTAATTAAGATATCATTTGCCGTACCTTAATTTCAAAGAAACTTCACATAATAGCCAAATATTACTAGAGATGCTTGTGAGCCTATTCTTATATTCAAATGAGCATATCTTCTCAAGTGTCATTTTTTTCCACTTTTCTTTTCCTTCTCATTATTAGCAAGGAGCTTGATCATTTTTTTATTTGATGTACTGTACGAGGGAGTTGAGGGAGTTCATAGATGCATTTTATATGCTTTCTTGGGTGCAAAGAGTTTCCTTTCTTTCATTTTCTCTCTTCATATTTGTCATTGATTGATTCCTATTCCACCTTGATACTTACTCCATTTCTCAAATGTCATATACTAAAGTGAGATGTGGAGAGAGGAGGAAGAGAAATGATACCATCATTATTATGCCATTGTTATAGGACATTTATGTTAATGTAATTTTTTTCTTAACTTTAATTTCCTAATACTATAAAAACTCATATTTTAATTGTATTTAATTATCCAAATATAAATTTGATCATTTTCATCCACATTTCGCGTTCCTTTACACCTATAAGTGCAATTGCTAGTTTTAATCGTCGGCTCGGACCCGTCATTTTGCATAACCAAATTAATCAAATTTTATCATTCCCACTCCATGTCTTTCATGTCCGAATCGGGCGGGGGTGACAACGACAGCTCACCTTTCTCCACTTATTAGGAATGCGATGAAGCGGAGGGTTGACTTTAATCGTATGGGCTCAATTCTGTAGATCTGGGTTTCAATTTTAGTAGCAGCTAGGGTTTGAAATATGCCATTCTTGATCGCCTCAAGGGAAGAATGGAAGGATGCCATTCTTGATCGCGTCGAAGGAAGAGTTGTTACAGAATACCAGAAGCCAAGGAAAATACGTTTAATCGGAAGATTGAGCATTAAGGGATCTGTGGATTCGGTGTTCATTGGTAAACTGCAAGAAGCAAAAGATATGGCTGTAAAAGTTTTTCAAAAAAGAATGAGAGAACTTTCACAGCTATATCTTTTCCTTCTAGTATTTTTACTGCAATATGTGTTCCTACTGCCATGCTCTGCCCTGATCTGCCCTCGTTTCATCTTCTTAACTGTATTCTACCAGGCATGGCCCTCTCTCTCTATCAGTTACTTCCTAGTTAATATTATTTTTCCTTATCGTGGGTTCTGGAAGTTGGCCCTCTCTCTCTATCAGTTACTTCCAGTTAATATTATTTTTCCTTATCATGGGTTCTGGAAGTTCTGGGTTTCCATCCAAGAGGGAGTTTCTTTTTGCCAAAATTGATGTGCAAATCAAATTGGTACTTGGAAACCCTGCAGGCACGGTGCTGTCCATTATGCAGTCTTATTCTCTGCGTTCATTCTTTCAAATAGAATGTAATGTATCCGTATGTTTATTGTTTTCTTTCCAGTTTTCTGTAGATGGGGTTTGTGCTCTAGGGTTTCAGACGAGGGAAAAAGAGTTGGGTATGGCTAGTTATCATTATCCCAAACAGATGGGGGCTTCTGCTCTAGGGTTTTAGACGAGGGAAAAAGAGTTGGGGTATGTCTTGTCATCGTTATTCCAAACAGATGTGGGATTTTGCTTTAGGGTTTCAGACGAGGGAGAAAGAGTTGGGTATGGCTAGTTATTATTATCCCAAACAGATGGCCTAGCGAAAAACGACTGGACCAAAGCCCTCTTTGTCAAAACCTTTATCCATAACAACCTTCTGCTACTTCTTCTTACTCCGCCGACGAGGATTTGGATTCCAACTCCAAACAACCTTTCTGCTATTTTTCTCAGAGGAGAATTTGGATTCCAATTCCTACTAAGAGGAGAGGCCACCACGGCTGGGAAAAAACCATTATTCTGCAGGTACAGAGGGTTTCCCGCAGGGGCTGTCCCCGTTTGATATGAACAATGCAGTGAACTCAATTCCATTGATTAATTTAGTTAGTTTATTGCATTTTGGTTGTCTTATCTTTTTTTTGGCAAAATTTAAAGTTTAATTTTTCACTTTGTTAATTACCTTTTTTTCTTTTTTATATGAATTAATAATTTTAATCACTAATTTAGATTTTAGATCTTTAGGAGTGAAAACTTTTTTTAGAATGCAATATTTAAATAAAATATTTGCACCTTAACATTTGATTATATATATATATATAATTTTTCATTTTTTATGTTGCATTTTTTAATATATAAAATAGATCAAAATTTATGTTTTTTTAATCCATGTTTATGTTGTTAAATAACATATAATAGTAAATTTTCAAACGCCCAACTGGGCCTACTGCTTGAAGTTGTTTTAAAGAATGGGTATCTCGCATTTACTCTTTCATTTTTATGTGTTGAGGGAGAACGGTTATTAAGGCATGAAACATTTTGAAACAAGGTTGTTGTAGATGTTTTTAAAAATCCTCTGCAGATGCTTTACAACCTGCTTGTGCTTCCATTAAAATTACAATGCACACAATAGTTTATTATGCTTCAACAGCTTGCAAAGCCTGGAATCTGACATCCTGTCATCTGAAAATTTAACTTCGATTTAATGGCGACGAATTGTTTGGTTGATTTCGTCACTGGCAAAAAAAAATGGAAAAAATTGCTTGATAGCCACTCAAGCTTCTCTTTTCGATCTTGTCTTGTCCTCAAAGAATTCAATTAATCCTCCAAAGAAATCTTGTAAATCATCGTTAGCTTCCTGGTCAGGCGTTAAATGTTTCAGTATCTGTCTCATGACCATTCGGTGAATACAAAGAAATATAGATTTATCGTTATGTTAAATGTTCCAGCACAGGTCTCATAATCATTTTGTGAAAAATGGAACAGAGAACTCTGTCTGAGCCAATTTAATTAAATACACAGCCTCCAAATCAACCCATCTTTGCATTCTTTTATTTGCATTTACATTTTGTTATTATAATTCTATTTCTTGTTTGGTTGGTTTTCTTCCAGCTTTGCTCTGAGTGAAAGAAAACCTCATCTGATTTTAGGAATGCTGAATGCTTTTTCCACAGCAACTCCCTTTACAGTTTTACAGCATTAACACATTGCTCCACCAACTGACATTAGGGTTCCATCACAGAGGAGCCTAGACATTGAAGCTAAATGCATCAATCCTTGATTAGGATTTCAGGATAAAAGTGGAAATTACTTCTACAGTTGTTGATAAAAGTGGAAATTACTTCTACAAGTATTTTCACATGAGGATGTGCCCTTCGAGAGATCTATACTTAATCGATTATACTGATGAAGAACAACCATCATACTAAGACCATAATTGTGTTGAAAAAATCGACAATTAAGTAAATGCCTTTCCAGATGCTTTGATTGTCTTCTGCAACCGTTCTATAAGTGGCTTCTTCCATGTCATCATATTGATATTATGGCATTCTCTGCTTTGTTATATACATCAAATTCCCAGGGAGTAGCAGAAGTAGTAAACCGCTGCTACTCGCTACAAGGGAGTAGCAGTGGCTGATCCTTTGAAACTGCTGCTACTCCCCTTTGAACTGAGGCAGACTTTACATATTTGTCATGATGAGAGTAGTGTCCCCTTTGAACTGAGGCAGACTTTACATATTTGTCATGATGAGAGTGGTGTGGATGTAGGAGACCAAAACAAGTGAACAACGGGACCTGTGTACAATTTCATCAACATTGCTCCACCAACTCGACAGTATGGTTCCTGCTATCTTTGCTTGGCGACATACTTGTTTCTATTCAATCATTTCACAGAAAGTATAAAATACAGGTAATTAGAAGAAATATAGGATCCTAAAATGACAAAGAAAAATATATATGGGTAAATTTTGATGTTTTTTTCTTAAAAATGTTTTTTTTTTTTAAATGTTGTATTAAAATATAATTTTTTAGTCCATTAATCTATAAAAAAATTAAATTGACGATTTATCATAATTTAACTATATATTCATTCACCATCTTTCTTCAACTCACTAATCCATCTACCATCGATCCAAAACTCAATATACGTTATAAAAACATATAAAACATAATCACCTAAATTTGTAATAGTGT
Source organism: Pinus albicaulis (assembly GCA_034641835.2). Lineage (NCBI taxonomy): Eukaryota > Viridiplantae > Streptophyta > Pinopsida > Pinales > Pinaceae > Pinus > Pinus albicaulis. The sequence goes on along the minus strand of JAXQQM020085339.1, from coordinate 15,840 downwards.
TTCACAACATTCCTATGAGAAAAAGGTAATAAAGAAATATAGTAAGAACAATGCAATTATCTAAACAAAATTTCCATTACAAAAGTCATGGCAGGGAGTGTATTACTTAGTGCATATAAGGGTGCATTTACACTCCCCGCCATGACTTTGTGTAATGGCAATTTTGTTTAGATAATCGTATCTCAGGAATCTCAACCAAGGGATTCCAGCTTTTGAGATTCCTTTGAAACCGCCGCTACAATTTCATCGACATTGCTCCACCAACCGACAAGTGGGGTTCCATGATTTATGAGGAGCCTAGACATTGAAGCTAAATGCATCAATCCTTGATTAGGAGTTCATGATAGAAGTGGAAATTACTTCTATAAGTATTTTGACATGAGGATGTGCCCTTCGAGAGATCAATACTTAATCAATTATACTGATGAAGAACAACCATCATACTAAGACCATAATTATGCTGAAGAGTCGACAATTAAGTAAATGCCTTGTCAAATTCTTTGATTGTCTTCTGCAACTATTCTATAAGTGGTTTCTTCCATGTAAACATATTGATATTATGGAATTCTCTACTTTGTTCTATCCATGGAATTCCCAAGATCTTAAATTTTTGGGCTCAGTCTCTCCATTCTCCTCACCACCTTTTATAACTTCTGTCATTTTGTTTTAAGCACCTTCAGTGTCATCATTGGCCTTGACATCTATTGTAGGAAGCACTTGCAGATTGTTTTTTCCCAATTGGTATTTTGTGATCCTTGACTTTGCCCCACAACACAGCATACAGACCCACTACAATCAGAATTTCTCCCACCACACTGCATAAGAAGGTTATAAATCAATATTACTTGCATGTTTCTATATTCATGCATACAAAAAAAATTCAGTCCCCTGAGTCTATAGTCTAATTTTCAATGTGGCACTTCACCTTCCCAAATAGATGGTCTCAGCAAGAATAATGGAGTCCAGAATAATGGAGCCCATGACAAACATTATTATCATCAACAATGGACTAAATTCTGTGGAAAATATAGGTCCTTTTAATTCCATGCACAAGCCTTGTAGATATATGCAATTCCAGAGGTGACAACTCCCTGCCTATTTTAAATTTGCAATCAAATTATCAGTATTCCTGTAGTCTTGCATTTGTTTGTATGCCAAATCATGAAACTACTTAGTTCACATGCAACTAGAAGATATACAGAGTAAAATGCAGTTAGAAGGTTGATGTCCCATCCTATAGCCCATACAAAAGGCTTGTGTTCAACAGCTACAGTCAATGTAGCTGACTGCAAGGTTCCCATGAAGCAGTTTAAGGTGGTAAGTGAAAGTTGAGTTGAATATTTCTTTGCAACAAAAGCCTGCACATGTGAATCAATGAAATGCTAGGGTTAAGTTTCTTCTTTGGACTATCTTTGTCAAATTTAATAGCTCTAAACTATCACCATAACACAACAATATTCACAAACAATGACAAATAAATATTATTTTGGAAAATTTTAAATTGAGTGTACTTATTTATTTGAAAGACTACATCTCAATACAAACATGGAAACAATTTCAATTATGCATGAACATGGTAACCACCTTGAGAATGAAAAATATTGCCCAAGAAAGGCATAAGGCAATTATCAAGAGAGATCCCTTAACCCAGTCTTTACCAGTGACAACTGAGGCATAATTTACATATTTGTCATGATGAGGGTGGTGTGGATGTGGAGACGAAAACAAGTGAACAATGGGACCTGTGTACAATTTCATCAACATTGCTCCACCAACTGACAGTAGGGTTCCTGCTATCTTTGCCTGGCTACATACTTATTTCATACTCAATATTTCCATTTTATAACATACAAATATATAAGTAATTAGAATAGAATATAGGATCCCTGAAATTATTTGAAGAAAAATTTAGATGGGTAAATTTTGATGTTTTTTTCTTAAAAAAATTTCTTAAATTGTTTTTTTAAATGTTGTGTTAAAAATATAATTTTTTAGTCCATTAATCTATAACAAATTTGGATTGATGATTTATCATAATTTAACTATATATTCATTCGCCATCTTTCTTCAACTCACTAACCTATTTACCATCGATCCAAAAATCAATATACGTTATAAAAACATATTAAACATAATCACTTAAATTTGTAATAGTGTTTCACAACATTCCTATGAGAAAAAGGTAATAAAGAAATATAGTAAGAACAATGTCATAAAATATATAGGAGTGCATTAAATAGTGCATAGAAAACTATGCACTAAGTAATACACTCCTTGCCATGACTTTTGTAATGACAATTTTGTTTAGATAATCGCATCTTCTCAGAATCACCCAAGGGATTCTAGTTTTGAGATTCCTTGGTTGAGATTCTTTTGAAATTGCCGTACCCTTTGATAATCTATTTCTGCGCTTCTTAATCTACTTCAGTTTCTCCTTAGGAAATCGAGAACAAGTGGTTTTGACACAATTCATGGACTAGAAGTGAAACTAACATAGCAACTGGTTTCTATTTTTTAACAAGTTGCAATAACAACAATCTACTTTAATTTGTCTCGTATAAATTGATGTTTTGATTTTGATTAATTTTAAAATAGGATGTAATGATTTATTTTAATTTTGTCTTTTGGAAATCGAAGTTTGGGTTCTAATTAGTATTAAAACAAGTCGCAGTAATTTATTTTGGTTTATCTTTTAAAAATTGAGGTTTAAAATCAATGACGTTTATTTACTATTAGTGGATAAGCAAAAGGTGTATAACTATTAGTCTCAAGTTTTTTCAAAAATAAATTTAAAAAATCTATTTAGTTTGTATTTTGGTTCTTATTAATATTAAAGCAAATTGTAGCAATCTACTTTAGTTTGTCTTTTGAAAATTGAAGTTCCAGTTCTAATTAGCAGTATGTTGAGGTTGTTTATAAGCAAACATTAGTTGATCTTTTAATTTTGGTAAAGGGTTTTGTGTATGCAGAGATTCGACAATAACGGCTGATTCTAGAATGAGTATATATATACATATAACATTATTACCATGGTGAATTGGTAATTTGTCGGAGTAATCTAAGGGAGGTTCAAGATCAAACCTAGCAACTGGCACTATAACACCAAGAGTATATCTAATGGCCTGTAAGGTAGATATACCAGGAATTTATGACTTAGCAAGAGTCGAAACTCTAGGGAGAGAGCCTACTCCTTGAACCTTATCGCAATGGGCCAAAGATGTCCTCCTATGGGTTTTGAAATTGCGTGAAAGAGATAACTACATATCCTACTCCTTGAACCTTATCAAAATGGGCCAAAAATGTCCACCCATAAAATTTGAAATTGGGTGGAGAGGATAATTGTATATTTACAAAACATTGCAAAAGGGTTTGAAGTAGTAGAAATGAAAATCATGAAGAGCGCACTCCTAAATCTATGTAAAGGATTTATTTAGGGTATTTTGTCTTGCAATTTATGAGAGTCAAGTCTTTTACAAATGCTACATTACATTTTAATGCACGTTTAGTGTCTCTTTTTGGAAGAACAATAATTCAAAAATAATATTAAATATAAAGATAATATATATAAGATAATAGATATGGATTTAACATGAATTTATATTTGTTTTATATATGCACACACAATGAGTATGTGTCAACTTCATGTTAAGAAGAAGAAAGAAGAAAGAAATTATTTTAATGTCCACAAGGCTAAAGATAACTTTTGGGTGTTGTATATGTAAATATTCTTTGCGGACAGAGACGATCTCTCTAGCCCTAGAGTGGGTCTAGCAACAAGAGGAACAAGCTAATATCTACCTTCCTAGATTATAAGTTAAACATAGATCGAAGGAAATGGCCTACCTTGATCTGATGCTGCAATGTTGCTCTTCGTCGAAGCTCCCCTTCAGCAGGTACGAATCTTGGCATGTCTCCAAAGCACTCGTTTCAACTCAGTATGAGAAGGATAAGGGCTCAACACTCTCCTTCAAATCTTATGACAATCTTCAAACCTCTCTTTACTATGCTCTTCTATTCTGTTCTAACTAGCATAGGCATTGGAGGATGATGAATTTATAGAGATAGAGGAGGGGACATGGATCCACCTATGATGGGAAAATGGCTTATCTCTTTGGGAGGTTCCTCTTTTGTAGGAACAAGAGGCCCAAGGGAGGAAGCTTGGCCATATCCTGACCAACAAACATCTAGCTCTTCGCCCTCGAAGCTTCTAGGCCATGAAGCTTCATTTCCATTTTAAAAAATATTCCAGAAATAGATCGACCCGGGTGTGAGGTCCATACTAGTGCCGATCGGCCCTGCTCACAAGCTTAGGATGGGTCATCGACGCTGGTGAGACATAGAAGGGTTGCGCTGCTCCAAATAAGTATGTTTTTAGGGAGCTACTCCATGAATGATCAACATAGAGTTTGTTCTTCAGACTGAAAGGGATGCAATGAAATATTTTCATGATGGAAAAGGTACACATGGATCACTGTTAGGGTCCTCCATGATTTAGGAACAGGGAGTATAGGGATAGTGACAAAATGTTGTGTAACAATGGGACATATTGCTTCTTCAGCTGGTTCTTGTATTCGACCATTTTCTTGTGAAACATCACAATAAATTCTCCCAGATTCTCGACAAACCCCTCGCTGAATTGATTATCCCAAGAGATAGCTGCCAGAATAATAATTTTCCTTGTTGTCTTTGAAGGCCTTCATTCTAAATGAAATTATTTTATGTTCCCACTTTTCCGAAAGAACAAAAAAATACATAATCTTTGCTCCCACACTTCATTTGGCATTTTCCAGTGCTCTGTTTGACAACGGAATTAATGAAAATTAGTCCTTACTTGAGCAATAAGAATTTTGGCTCTCCAAGAAATATTGGCCCTTATGTACACTTTTTGTTGAAGATTATGAGTGGGATTAAACTGTTCAATATAGTACTTTTTCTTTCTCCCTAGCTCCTTATCTCAAGTACGTGTGTGGAACTTATCCATACCAAAAGCTTTTATCTATTTACTGTTTATGGAACATGTTCAAACAAATACCCCATTTACTAAACCATTTGTTATTTTTCCGCATCCAAGTCTTCTTTCTTTTGCACAATATGTCATCAAAGACAACCTTAGGCCATCTGCCCTCTTCCATTTTCTCATCTATTTATTCTTTTCATTTATTCCCTCCTTGAATTACCCATTTCCTTTTCACATACGGAAGTGACTTGATTCAGTATATACCTTACACACACTCCCAAACTCACATAGTACGTTGAAACACATTATTGAAAAGGTTTGGGGGGACAAAGAAGAAGTCTTTTGTTGATTTGTTGACTTCAAAAAGGCATTTGACATAGTCCCTAGAGATAAGTTGTGGAGTAGAATGGAAGAACTTGAAATTATTTTGCATTATAGATTCGTTGTCCATAGGCTTTGTGAAGAGGTGAAAGTCAAAATTAGAACTTCAATAAGCATTTCAGAAAGCTTTAGAAGTGACATAAGAGTCAAACAAGGTTGCCTTTTATCCCCCACTCTTTTTGGTTTATATATTGATAAATTGGAAGAGTGGTTAAATATGCAAGGTGAGGATGGTGTTCGGTTGGGGGAGTTTGTGATAAAGATTCTTTTATATGCTAATGACCTTGTATTGATTGCTAAATTGGGTAAGGAATTGAGTAGTTTTTTAAAGCAGTGGGGATGCAAGTCAATACCAACAAGACCAAAATATTGTTTTTCTTAAATAAAAGGAAGCAGAGCCAACATACGTTCTTCTTTGAAGGCAATATTTTTGAAGAAGTAAATGAATGCAAGTACATCAAGATTGATTTCAACAACAAGCTTAATTGGGAGGACAAAAAAAACAAGAGAATTTTAGAAGGGTGGAAAGCATTATATGCTTTTCAAAACAGATGTAGAGAGGTAGAGTTATGGGATTGGAAAATGATTAAAGTACTTTTTGGGCTCCTAGTTTGTCCAATGATATTATATAGGTGTGAACTATAGGGTAGCAGCATCCCTGTCTCAAAATGGAAGCAAATTGAGAAAATCCAAAAACGCTTGATCATGAGCAAGTTCAAAATAAAAATTTTGGTTCCTTATGAGATAATGTTGAGTGAAACAGGAGCAGCTCTCATCGAAGCAATTGCTATGGTGTGTCTCATAAAGTACCTAAAAAAATTTGAGCAAATGGGAGTAGGTAGATAACCTATAATTATCTTCAATGAAGGCATGAGTGAAAGATAGAAAGCACAGATGAGACAAAACAACAAATGGATGCAAAAATGGAATATTTATATCAACATTTGTCCCACAAATAACAAGGAGTTAAAGAATTTTGTTATGGAGAAGTTTTGTAAGTGTATATGGGGAAAATAGTTGGGTAGAAAGAAGTATTATGTTTAGGAATTTAACCCCACTTGTGATCTCCAACAAAAAGAGTACATTGGAGCTAGCATTCCATGGAGAACAAAGATTCTTATTGCTCAGTTAAGAACTATCTAGCATCAACTTCGGTGCGAAACAGATCAGTGGAAAATACCTAAAGAAGCTTGAGAAGAACGAGTGTGTACTTTTTTTACTTCTAGGGCAATGAAATTAGAAAAACATTTCATTTTGGAATTTGATGTTTTCAAAGACATCAACGACAATTACAACACTATGTTAATATTGGTTCCTTGGCATTGTCTTTTCAATGACGACACTGTTAGAAGATTGGGTTAGCACATCATTAATTTGAGTAAAAAAATGATTTAATTACAAAAGACGAAAAGCAAAGACGCTGATAATCACATAGACTATTTTTAATCTCGTAAACATTAAAAATTCTTTCATTCATTCATAAAAATGCAAATATCATTTTCAATATCCATGAGATATACACTTAAAGCTCTCCTCCCCACACCCATATGGTATAATCACCATACATCTCATATTCTAGGTCGCCTGATTGTGCGGAGGCCTTAAAGCGATTCCTTACCAAAAAATAAATAAATACTACTGTGATTAAAGCTATATTTACAATGAAAAATTGTAAAATTATAACAATTTTATTTTTTATTTTTTATTTTTAAGTACACTAAACTGGGTATTCTCAAAATTTGGCAAATTGCATATTTATGGTGAAAGGCGTTTTCTTTATGATATTGGGTGGGAAAACACTGTTTACTCCACTCAATCAAAACACTTTCCTATCGCCCTTCCAAAAAATTGTATTTTGACAAGTGTTGCCAGCTCATTGCCTCCTACACTGGTCGCATCACCGCCTCTGCCAACTGCCACCCAAAATGATTTTGTTTGGTAATAACGAAGTGACTGTGACCTTCGCCCAAGTGCTACCCACGGTCGCATTGCCGCCTCCGCAATTGCGCCCTAGATATCCGCTTGTCCAAGAATCCAAAACCCACCAACATATTCAGCGGAAGGGAGGAGATAGGATAAGGGAAGCAAAGGAAGCGCAAAGGTTTAGGAAGGTATGGCTGCAGTGAGGGTTTCGACAACATGGAAGAGTGTCGCAACAAGAAAGGGAGGCTCGCAATGGAAATTTAAGCCTCTTTAAACTACGAAAATTCCAGAGGAGAGTTGGCAGGCTTTGCGATTACTCTGTGAAGTTCCAGCTGAAAAAAGCGGTGGAGAAATCGCAGAAGTGGATCCACTTTCAAGCCCTGCAGACTCGGAATGTCACGTAGACAATGCAACAACAAATCAATGGTCTACAAGGGCAGTTAGAGGAACCTGATCGAGGTTGGGTGAAATGGAGAAGAGGCTCTAGAAAATGCATCGGATTTCATGAGGTACATTGGGCAAAATGTTGAATTTCGTCCATTGATGGACATGGGCATACCGTCACAGCTTGCAGCTGATGGAATTCATAGATTTATTTCTTCGATTAGAGGCAGAGGTAGGGTGACGGGAGCGCCTGGATTCTTCAATTTTCCCTCTAATTTTTGAGATGGGAGGGTCCTCTATATTAAAGGCAACAATACCTCCAATGTCACTATTAATCAATATGCTATCGCTTTTCTTGAGGGACTTCCACCCAATGCTCTCTTCTTGTGAGGACACACTTATATTTGAAAATAGCTACGATTTCGTTAATCTATGCCATTCTTTCACAAATTTTGTGCCCTTCTTTTACTAGAAAACTGAGAGTCAATGCTCCATTGCCAACAAAATCGTGCTTTTTCAATTGGGGCGTCTACAATTGGGCATCGACAACTGGATCAAAATAATTCTGGAGGCAACTGGTTTAAGCCCAGAGGTCGAAACTCTGAGCTATGATGGATGACTTGTTTGCTTCGAAAAAGCCGTTGTGAATCTCATGGGACTACTTTTCACTCTAGCACTGTGTTGTCACAATAAACCTAATCGTAGTTCACAACCCCAACTATCAGAAGAATCCCATCTTCTTTATGTTGGAACTATATAATTAAGAAGAAATCCATGCCTTAGGCCAAACAATCGATGCGTCTAGACCCTTCCTTCCACTTTTCATTCGACTTTGCATTCGAAATTATGCTTTGATAGAATGTCTGCATTCACCTCGACTTAGAGATCTTGGATGGAGATGGACCACCCCTTCATAAATATAATTACGCTTTGTTGGGAGATAGGGGGCAAGATGTAACGTCCTTTTCAGAATCAAGGGATTCGAACCCTTGTTCCAAATCCTTCAATAGGCATCTAGAATTCCAACATGTCGACGCTGGTTTTTCTCCTCTTATGGGACCTTTCACGTTCTTTACCAACCACATCATATTCTCTTCCTCCGGCTTGCCCTTTCTTTCGAGTAGCATAGCACAACTAGTGGTTGTCCCTCCCAAAGAGAGTTGCACTGACACTGATTCTTTGAAGACTAAAAAACCACAACCATTTAAGAGTTTCAGTGAGAGCAGCAGCAGTTTCAAAGGAATCTCAACCAAGGGATCTTTTGGGAAGATAAGTGCAAAAGGGTCTGGAAAAATTGCGGACAACAGTGATTGGATGGAACAGATCCTTGATTTGTGATGCCAAATATACCATTTGAAATTTCAACCTATTCTATGGCATTACTAGTCTGTCCTTGCACTCCCATCCTTATAGATATTACTTCCTGAAGAAACATAAATCTTTCCAAAATGGATTTGGAAGAAGCCTATAATGCTACGTTTATTCATTCAAGAATCAAATCTTGTTTGATTGCAAATGGAGCAAATGGTCAGAGTTTCTGGCATGGGCCAAGTAAGTTTTGGTTCTATGGCTTGAAGACTGCTTGATGTATGAAAGGGTTGTTTAGTAGCTGTTACCAAGATATAAATATTTACTGTGTAGATGAATTGAACCTTATTTATCATGTAGATGAATTGAATGTAACGGAAGTTGTTTAGGATCCTGAGTTCAAACAAGAAATATGTAGCCAATACTTCAATGATGACCCTGATTTGTATGGTATTAGTTTTTTTTGTTCAATGATGACCTTTATGGAGGCCAATCGAACATGGGAGAAAAACATTCATTCTGAATGCACAATATGAACAATTTATCCACTAAAAGCAAACTGGAAGTCATGGGTCTGATATAGACCTTACAATAATTTAGTTTTGCAAAATAGCTCAACCCAGAAATTGTAAGGAATTCTTGCACATGCAACCAATTTTTAAATAAATATTACCGTCTTCACGAGGAAATTCATTCCTTGTAGCTTTTCCCAAGTTTTGGGACACAAAGACCCTAGACAGAATCAAACTAGATGGAATACAACTTCGAGACCATACAGCAATTCGGTTTACAAAATAGCTCAACCCCGAGAAATTGTAAGGAATTCTTGCACATGCAACCAATTTTTAAACAAATATTGCCGTTGTTAAGAGGAAATTCATGATCCAGGGTAAAATCTTGATACCCTTAACCAAGACCTTTTAATTCGGCTGATAAATAGAATTGCATTTAATTAAGACGTTAAAGAACTGAAATGAAAAATTGTAGCTGTAAATAAGAGGAACATAAATGAACAAGATCAGCAATCATAAGAACACGTTGTTTGATGATGGAGTTCGTCCAGGAGGGACTACATCTCCGGGCCTCGGTGTCAAGATGGTGTAGGCCGTTGCATTATGTGTTGTTTGAAAAAGATGTACATGGATGTGCTTTCCTATGACATACAAGGAAAAATCACCCTCACGCAAGAGTGGCTTGACTTCTTTAAGAGATATTCCACTGCAGAACTCTCATACATAAAGAAAGAATCCTATCAGTATGACCATAGCTGACATGTAGCAAATGAGAGTATCCCGCCAATCCTGGCAAACAAGGGATCTCAACAATACACATAGAAAATAAGAGCATCCCGCCAATGTGGCATAAAAGGGACTCATACATGACACAAATCCATAGCTGAAAGTACATCAATAACAACACAAAGCAAGATCCCACAACTCATGTATCAACCGGGATCTGCAAGACATAATGCATCTCAAAGAGAAATAAATGAATAAGTACATGGAATCCACATCATATACCTCATGCTACCATTTGCTGAAGTCTGAGCAACTCTACGGCTGAATCTGAAAACACCATCAATCTTGTAGCATCGAAAAAGATGAAAACGACTGCTCACATGTGCAAATCTAACACCGGCATAACCCACTTCCAAAAGTGGCTGAAAAATAGAAAAATCAGATGCAGGAACTGAGCACGCCATCAGACTCGTGGCGTAAAGTAGTGCTGAAACGACATAAAATTTGTCCCATTTGGACAAAGTCAAAATTTCGCCCTCTTGAAAATTAGCCTCAATCAGGGTTCCGCCTGCCTCTTTTCTGGCTCATGGTTCCACATGCACCTGCAATAAAAAAAATATTAAATCTGGAAATCCGTGCATCTCCTCAGATTCCGTGCCCAGGCTTGGCTGCAAACTAGCATTAAAACTCAGAAAAATCGTGCTCCATCTTCGTCCTCCTTGGCCTTGGGCGCACTGTGCAAATTCTGGGTTTAAATAAATTTTTTGGGCGGAATTACCAAGCCCACTGTTGGGCGCAATGGTAAAACTTAGTAATTTGTTAAGGGAGGTCGGGGGATCAAATCCCGCCCCTCCCAACTTAGCACGAGATTTGTTTAAAATAAATGGGCACGTTCTTTTTTGGAAGGGGTCGGGTCCGCCTTGGGCGGCCCGCCCAACAACCCGGTTCAAGCGTTTAAATAATAGTGTTGGGCGCAGTTGTTTGTATTGATATGTGTTGATGTGGAGCAGCGTGAGGCGATCGGCGAACCTGCGGTGGTGGGTTCGACTCCACCCGGCTAGTATATATATATATATATATATATATATATATATATATATATATATATATATATATAAAAAACATATATATTGAGTGCGTGGGGGTCCGGCGAGGGGGTCATGGCTCGCGCCACAAATTTGCCGGAAATACGGCAGGCTTGCCGGGAATCCGGTGGCGAAAAAAAGTCAATTTGCGTCCGCCTTAAGTTGCCTAGTCACAAATCAACCCAAAAACTTTGACCGCTTATAACTTCTTCATACGGACTCGGAATTGAGTGCCGTCTGCGCCGTTGGATTGAAAAATATGAGATCTACAACATGAACCTGGTTTGAGAACAATCCGAACACTTTGATTTTTGAGCCTTTTACTTAGGCCACTTGTACCTGTACCTGATTATTCCACCTGGATCAAACCTCCCCACTGAGGAGCTTTTGGTCCTCCAAAAGCATCAAGCTTTACGTATCATCAACTGTCTGCAACTGTCATTGAAAGGCGCATCCCCACATGACTCCTTCACCTGGCGTACTTCAGAATCAAGATGCAAAGCCATCATGTACAACTGCTACAATGTGATGTCTGAAAAGGCACATCCCTTGAAGACTCCTTCACCTTACGTACTCCAGAATCAAGATGCAAAGCCAACACGTGCAACTGCTGAAATGCAAATGTCTGAAAAGGCACATCCTATGAAGACTCCTTCACCTCACATACTTTGGAATCGAGATGCAAAGCCAACACCTGCAACTGCTGAAATGCAAATGTCTGAAAAGGCACATCCCATGAAGACTCCTTCACCTCACGTACTTCGGAATCGAGATGCAAAGCCAACACCTGCAACTGCTGAAATGAAAATTTCTGAAAAGGCACATCCCTTGAAGACTCCTTCACCTCACGTACTTCGGAATCAAGATGCAAAGCCAACACCTGCAACTGCTGAAATGCAAATGTCTGAAAAGGCGCATCCCTTAAAGACTCCTTCACTTCTGTCCTTCGGAATTGGAATGCCAACACTTGCAACTGCTACAACGAACATTGCATTCTCAATGTGACCAATAATGACCCAGATATTTCCATACTTGCCATGAGTTTATAACATGCACTTGGTGGTCAAGTTTACAGCAAAATGGAAATCATACATCAACAAAATTACAAGACCAGACCTCATCGTCGCATTTCGAAGTGATGGAAAAACTCCTCATCACTTTTACATGAAAGAAATGCATCAGACGACTCATACAACATGACCAAAACATAATCATCATGTCTCGAAGTGATGGCAACATCTCATCACTTTTACATGAAAGAGATCTAACACATGACTTATAAAACAAGGCCAAAAAAATGTCATGTCGCTTAAACGAGTGATGGAAACACATCATCACTTTCATAATAAAAATGCAACAAAATACTTACAAGCATGGCCATGACAAGCTTAACATCTCTAGAAAAAAACAATCTAGAAGAACCACTTCTCATTTATTAAAACGAGTGGATCATCTCCTTGTGGCGAACTTGCTTGTCGATCAGCTCTTTCGACTTGTGTATGCATGGGCTCTTTGGCTGTACAGCGCTGCTCTGGATGAAGTTTCCAGCATGTGGCTCTTTGGTGGCCACTTCGGTCGCAATGGGTGCAAAAGTTCTTTTTCCTCCAAACCTGCTTAACTGATTTCCTTTCCTGTTGGGGAGAAGGCTTTTCATGCCTCTTCCGCCTTTGTGCTGCCATCCTCTTCCAGCACTTAGAAATCACATGGTTATTTAAACCACAAAATAAACAAGTTTTACGATGCCATATTTTACGACCGTGGTTATCAACATTCTTGTAATTAAAATGCACTCTGGAATAATGAGACTTAGTATACCTTCTGGGGTGGTCTCTGGTGCCATCATGATGATGGGAGCTCGCCTCGGTTCCTTCACTGCAACGTGCACTGCCGTGGAACGATGGCGAAGTGTCCCTATCATTCCTCTTCCTTGGAGAGTTCATCAGTATCTGTTTGCCCTTGATGTCCTTCGAACATCCTTCACCATTGTACCCCAAACCTGCATAACGAGGTCGTTGCACAACCTCCAATGGTTCGGTGATGCCTTGGCCACGAATGCCAAGTCCTCCTCCTCTGTACCCCATTTTAGTGAGGAGCCTCATGCCGGTACCTGTGATGGGTATCTCCACACTTCCAACTGAAATTATATCATGTGAAGAAACTGAAGAAAAATCAACACTGTTTACCTTAGGTGTTGATTGCGAAACAGATGAAGAAAGCTGTTGTAAGCCTTCGTCGCGCTTCACTTCTGTCACTGCCTCTGACACGGCTTGTAGCTGAAGCTGCATCTGCTGCATCTCCTCCTTCTCTTTCTGTAGGAATGCTTTTAAGGCATCATGATCTCTCTGAAGAGTTTTGTTGTTGCGTTTCAAATCTTCCCACGCCTCTGTCGTGGCTTGCAACTGAAGCTGCAACTGCTGCTTCTCTTCCTTCTCTTCATGTAGGAATGCCTTCAAGGCATCATGATCTGCTTGCAGAATTTCATTGTTGCGCTTCCAATCTTCCCACGCTTCTGTTGTGGCTTGCAACTGAAGCTGCAACTGTTGTTTGTCCTCCTTCTCTTTGTGTAGGAGGGTCTTCAATTCTTCGTTCTCTGCTGCTTGTTTTTCGTATGCCTCGTACAATATGTCCGCTTTCTCGGACACCCTGAGCATGGTTTCATACATGTCCTTGACACTCTCCATGGCTCAACTCAGCAAACGTCCAATGTTCACGCCCTGCAATCCAATCAGCAAGAATACCTGCTCTGATACCACTTGATCCAGGGTAAAATCTTGATACCCTTAACCAAGACCTTTTAATTCGGCTGATAAATAGAATTGCATTTAATTAAGACGTTAAAGAACTGAAATGAAAAATTGTAGCTGTAAATAAGAGGAACATAAATGAACAAGATCAGCAATCATAAGAACACGTTGTTTGATGATGGAGTTCGTCCAGGAGGGACTACATCTCCGGGCCTCGGTGTCAAGATGGTGTAGGCCGTTGCATTATGTGTTGTTTGAAAAAGATGTACATGGATGTGCTTTCCTATGACATACAAGGAAAAATCACCCTCACGCAAGAGTGGCTTGACTTCTTTAAGAGATATTCCACTGCAGAACTCTCATACATAAAGAAAGAATCCTATCAGTATGACCATAGCTGACATGTAGCAAATGAGAGTATCCCGCCAATCCTGGCAAACAAGGGATCTCAACAATACACATAGAAAATAAGAGCATCCCGCCAATGTGGCATAAAAGGGACTCATACATGACACAAATCCATAGCTGAAAGTACATCAATAACAACACAAAGCAAGATCCCACAACTCATGTATCAACCGGGATCTGCAAGACATAATGCATCTCAAAGAGAAATAAATGAATAAGTACATGGAATCCACATCATATACCTCATGCTACCATTTGCTGAAGTCTGAGCAACTCTACGGCTGAATCTGAAAACACCATCAATCTTGTAGCATCGAAAAAGATGAAAACGACTGCTCACATGTGCAAATCTAACACCGGCATAACCCACTTCCAAAAGTGGCTGAAAAATAGAAGCTTCGGATGATGCAGATGCAGGCCATGTGGACTCGTGAGCGTCGAGCTAGTCTTTAAAACGACATAAAATATATCCCATTTGGACAAAGTCAAAATTTCGCCCTCTTGAAAATTGTGGCCTCCTTCAATCAGGAGTTCCTTTTAACCTCTTTTACGCTCATGGTTCCACATGCAATAAAAATATTAAATCTGGAAATCGTGCATCTCCTCGGATTGGGTGCCCGAAACTTGGCTGCAAACTAGCAGTAAAACCCGGAAAAATCGTGCTCCGCCTTCGTCCTCCTTGGCGTTGAAACCTTTGGCTGATTATTTACGCTTTAAATAAAAATTGTTTGTGATGGTGCATGTCCACTAGATTGGGCGCAATGGTAAGAATGGTTATTGGTTGAGGAGGGGTCGGGGGGTCAAATCCCGCCCCTCCCAACTTAGCACGATATTTCTTTTAAAAAAAGGCGCGTTCTCTTTTTTGAGAGGGGTCGGGTCCGCCTTGGGCGGCCCGCCCAACAACCCACGGTTCAAACGTTTAAATAATAGTGTTGGGTCATTGTTTGTATTGATATGTGTTGACCGGGATGTGGAGCCGCCGCGTGGGTGGACCAGCAGACCCGCCAGTGGTGGGTTCGACTCCCACCGGCTCCGATATATATATATAATATATATATATATATATATATATATATATAACATATATATTGAGTGCGTGGGGTCGGCGAAGTCTGGCCGCCAGCCTGTGCCGAATATGGCCTGAGCTTGCCGAAACCCGGTGGCCGGAAAAAGTCCAATTTGCGTCCTCCTTAAGGCTGTCCAATCACCAAGTCAACCTGGAACTTTGACCGCTTATAACTTCTTCATACGGACTCGGATTTGAGTGCCGTCTGCGCCGTTGGATTCAGAATTACGAGATCTACAACTTGAACTTGGTTCGAGATATTTCCAAACACTTTGATTTTTGAGCCTTGTACTCAGGCCACTTATACAGCCACATATTTTAATCCACGGGATCAATTCATTCCTTG